>JAECWS010000010.1:0-32282 GCA_018150905.1 Drosophila ambigua | reverse complement strand
TCCGGTGCCTAGGGAGGTTTCGCGAACCATCCCGAGGCCTCTATAAAGAGCACCAGTTTCTCTAGAGGCATGTTTGCCAGGCTGTCCAGATCTTCGTAGAAGGCGCCACCGAGTATTCGGTGACGCCTCCCCATGAGTGCAGGACAGTTGCAGAGAAGGTGCTGGATGCTCTCTATTTCCTCCTCGTCCCTGCAGCTGCGGCAGAAGTCATGGTGGGGCAGTCTGTACCTTGTGGCCATGCGGCCGATGACACAGTGCCCCGTTATAACTCCCGTCAGTGTTCGCACCCGACTCTTCCTGAAGCTTAGGAGAGTCTTGGTGCGTTTAAGGTCATAGTGGTGCCAGAGCGAGCGAGAGATCTCACAGTTGGGTGTGGTGTTCCACCTCCTGTCCGATCTCGTTCTGGCTCGGCCCATCATCTGCGAGATGATGTCTCGTAGTGGTCTCCTTATGTCGCTGACTGCGTCCGCCATTGGCTTGGCCGATCCAGTTCTGGCACACTCTACCGCACTCTCGTTGCCCGCTATGTCGGTGTGACCCGGAACCCACATGAGTGTGATTGAGTGCGCGCTGATCTGGTTTAGTGCGTCCACCGTATCACGTACGAGTCTGCTTGTGGTCTTGCAGGATACCAGGGCTTTGATGGCAGCCTGACTGTCAACGCAGATTGCTATGTTCCTCGGAGGTATCTCCAAGGTGTGTACCAACTTTGCCGCTTGCCATACTGCATATATCTCCGCCTGGAATACACTGCACCAGTCTGGTAGTCTTAGGGATATGTTGGTTGCTAGTTCTTCGGAGAAGATTCCAGCTCCTGTCCCTTCGGCCGTCTTTGACCCGTCGGTGAAAATGGAGAGCTCGTTCTGCCCCAGGACAGTGTTACTCTTCCATTTCTCCCTATCCGGTATGTGTCCTTTAAAGTTTCTTTTCCATGAGAACTCTGAGACACAGTAGTCACTCCACCTGGCCGTTCCACTAGCTTCCATACGGAGTATAGTGGCGTGGCCATAAGGCGATGGCTTGAAGAACTGCGCGGCTAATAGCCTAGCGGCACTTGTCTCAGCCTTTCACTTAAGATGAAGGTCTATCGGTTCCAGGCCTAACATGGTGTCCAGAGCTGCCTGTGGGGTGGATTTGAGAGATCCGGTGACCCCAAGTCATGCTGTCCGTTGGACTCTACGGAGGTTCTCCAGGTGGGATTTGGTGTTAACCGCTTCCCACCATACCATGCCTCCGTATGTCAGGATGGGTCTTATTACCGCTGTATACATCCAATGGATGATGTGCGGCTGTAAGCCCCATGTTTCCCCAAAAGTCTTCCTACAGGTGTAGAAAGCTGCCATTGCCTTTTTCTTCCTTTCCTCCGTGTTTCTCTTCCAGGAGAGTTTGGAGTCAAGGATGACACCAAGATACTTTGCTTCGCTCGATAGCTCGAGTGTCGTTCCACCGATTGCTGGTAGTTTGAAACTCGGTATCTTATATCTTCGTGAGAACAGCACCAGTTCTGTTTTTTGAGGATTGACCCCCAAACCGTTCTGGCGTGCCCAGCTGGCGGTAGTGCCCAGTGCAGATTCTAGAAGGTCACTGATTGTGGGCAGAAATTTACCCGTTACCAGTATTACTAGATCGTCTGCATAGGCCGTAACCTTATATCCGCTCCTCCCCAGCTGAAGAAGGAGGTCGTTAAGGACCAGGTTCCACAGGAGAGGGGATATAACTCCCCCTTGCGGAGTACCTCGTGTGACCGTCTTTCTTGACGAGGAGGAGCCTAGATTGGCGCTTATCGTTCTGCTCCTGAGAACGCTGTCTAGCCATCCGGTTACCGTCGGGTGTGTACCAATCTTGGCCAGTGCGGCCGTTATTGACTCGATCCTGACGTTGTTGAAGGCCCCTTCTATATCTAGAAAGGCCGCCAAGGCATATTCCTTATAGCTTAGATTCTTTTCGATATGCCCAACAACTTCGTGTATTGCGGTCTCAACTGATCTACCTTTGAGGTAGGCGTGCTGAGCTCCACTGAACACTTGTTTGTCTAGCTTGGTTCTTATATATAGATCCATAAGTCGCTCCATCGTTTTTAGCAAAAATGACGACAGACTGATGGGTCTGTAGTCCTTCGGGGAGATGTGGTTTATCTTCCCGGCCTTGGGGATGAAGACCACTCTCACCTCCCTCCACCCATGGGGGACGCCCCCAGTTAGGAGGCATCCTTCGAATATTTTCTTCAGCCATGGTAGTAGGTGCAGGCAAGTTGCTTGCAGCATGGCTGGTCGGATATCATCCGGTCCCGGTGACTTGTAGGGACTGAATGATTTAATGGCCCAGATAATCTTGTCTGGTGCCATTATATTTCGTATGAGATCCTCGATTTCCTCTCCTGGATGATCCTCAGTGTCGTTGGTGGCGTTGGATTCGTCACCGGTGACATCTGAGCAGCCAGGGAAGTGAGTACTCATGAGGAGCTCCAGGGATTCTTGGCTGCTCTCTGCGAAGGTACCGTCCTGGCTGCGGAGCAGGCCTGGTGTGGTGGGTGCCTTCGACAGTACGCGTCGAAGCCTTGAGGCCTCAGTGGTACCATCTATGGCATCGCAGAAGGCTGCCCATGATTCCCTTTTCGCCCTCCTACAGGTGTTTTTGTAGGTATTGAAGCTGCGGCGATACTCGTCCCAACTTTCCTGTGTGTTTGTCACTTTTGCTTTATTGAAGAGTTTCCTCGATTCCTTTCTGACTTCGCTCAACTCCCGTGTCCACCACGGGTTGTGATTGGACTTTGGGGGTCGGCTGATCGGGCAGGATTTGAGAAACGACATCTGTAGAGCATTAGTGACGGTCTGCGTAGCTTTCTCTAGTGCTTCCGTTTGAATTATGTCCCCTTCCGGTGGGTTAGGCAGCACCTTCTGTACGGTTGCGGAGAAGCGGTTCCAGTCTGTCCGCTTGGGATTGCGGTAGGCCTTGGGCCTCTCCTTGTTCCATTTGATGCTGTACACTATCCTGTAGTGGTCCGAAAAGGAACACTCACTGGACACGTGCCAGTCATCGATGGTAAGGGAGTCGCTATTCGAGGCCAGTGTTGGGAGTGATGGGCATTCGCGTCACAGCCTAAGACAATATCAAGTCCCTCCCTCCGCGCTTGGTGGATCAGGGCCCTGACATCCTCCGAGGGTGGGTCTTCCTCTTCGTACGGCAGGTATGCAGAGGCTAGGTATAGGTTTTTCCCATCCTCCCTCTCACATAGTGCCACCGTTAGGTCCGGAGTGCTGTACCTGGAAGAAAACAGAACATTAAGCTCGTTCCTTACCACGATACAGGTTATTGTGGCGTGAGAAGGCGGTATCCGCGACCGTTCAGTCCCCGAACCGTTTCACTTACGATCCAGGGCTCTTGGATGAGGGCCACGTCCACCGCAGGTCCGCCGATGGTACACTTGAGTGATGCAGATTAATCTGCACCACCTTCATGCTATTCAGCGGACCTGGGGTGTCGCGGTACTGCTACCGCCAGGGTGCCCATACCAAAGGATATGCGGCAGTCCGTTGCAAGGAGTTTGGCCAGGCTTTCTTGACCAATGCTGATCCAGAGTTCCTTGCCGTTCCCCTTGTCTCACGCTATCGCTCTTGTGATGGTCCAGTCAGATGTCTCCAGGATCCGGTTCTGTGCCTTGATCAGAACGAGTGTGTCCTCATCTGCCTTAATCGGGGGAGGAATCCATACCTTCATGATCGTTCTCCTGGGAATCTGATCCGTCGGGACCACGCGGAGTGCCGCTCCTGGCCAAAGTTCACCAAAACCTTGGACCGTGGTTTTGAGAAACTCAAGAGTTTCTGCATTGCCACAGGCCACTGCTTTGGCTCCCTTATACCACTTGATACCCTTGAACTCGCAGACAAACGGGTTATCTGCGCGCACAATGGCATCCTTCATGGCGGTCAGGATCTCCGATTCTGCCTTCAGCCAATTGACGTCCGATATCTTCCCCTCTGGGTGACTTTGGTCGATGATGGCTACCTGCAGCTCGGCCGGCGATCCTAGGCTGGCCAGAATGTCATCTGGTTTCGCCTTCTTCGACTCGGAAGCTTTTGTGGAGTCGTCCGTTCTCTGTCGCTTGAACCTTGGCTCTCGACCAGTCGGTTCCACCGGTGCCTTCGCCGTGTTCTGCGTCAGAGGTGTGGTCTTCCCCTCTCTGCTTCCCGGACAACTTTTTCCCTTTCTCCCTCGCGCGTTCGCAGACGATGACTTTGAGGGTTGGTCCACCTTCGTCTTCGTGCCAGCTGATGCTGACGCTGAAGTCGACGGTTTGGGGTCCTCAGTCGCCGCCGCGTGTGCGCTTGGGGGGGCTTTGTCTCCGTTGGTAGGAGCGACTCCGTTAAGCCGCTCGTACCTCCGCACGTTTTGCTCGTGCTTCTTCTTGAGGCTCATTTCCCTCGCCGTCAGCGTATCGGGGGGTCTTTGGCTAATACCACGGAGGTATTTTGCCGATGCCCTGTATCCCGACAGCCGTTTGCGTAGGGTCTCAGCCTCCGTCTTCTCATCCGTCACAGGTAGTGGACCCGAGTCGACCTGGATGTTGGGAGCCGTGACTTGTGGCTCCGCCTTCTGCGGCTCCTCGTTGTATCCGAGTCGAGAGAAGGCGGTAGCCAACTCTGCCTCCGACACTGAGGGACCAGTAAAGACGAAGCTTCCGTCTGTGGTTCCCGGTTCCAGATCCTCTATCGTCCCTTTCATGTCTGCGGATCCTTCTGTTGCTTGTGGCACTACGCGATTTGGCAGCCAAGCACTCCACTGCCATCTCGGGTTTCCTGCAGTCACCCCCAATCACCGCCGGTACTGGGTCTCCGACTCCCTGCACCTTAACTGTTTTTTCGTTATCGGACATTCCCCCATAACGGATGCGTTTTATCCCTACCGCCAGGGTGAACTACTTTTAGCTTCGGCGCTCCCCCATGACCTGCCCGGCTTGGGTGGCCCTTCTGGCAGCATTACGCTACCGCCGGTAAAGCTCTTGGGTTCCTTACGCTTACTAAGCCCTCTCATCGCGGCAAGATGGTAGTTCTCCGAGGGGGATTTCAAGCCATAATTTTGATGAAATCAGATCAATGCAAGCATTTTGCCCTTCCCACATCCCCGCACCATTTGCTTTGAAAAATCATTAGGAAATTCAAGGGACCATAAAGCTGTCAACTCTTCCCCCATCCACATGAAAGCAGGGCAAACCTTACTTGTACGTAATAATATTACGAAATTGCCCTGAATTGGTTCGTTTAGAGGCCTGAGGTGCCAGACAGGACTCGTTTTGCTCCTTCTTCCTTCGCACTTCCTGCTCTAGTCCACAGATAAATATTGTCTCTTGGAAATTTGAAAAACCCTGCTAACAAGAAAATCGAACACCTCCTAGCAATTGTAGGCGTGCGTGAGAATTTGTGTTTTGTGTGTGTGTGTGTGTGTGTGTGTGTTTTTTTTTTTTTTTTTTAAATTCATTCTCTTCTTTATTGTTCTTATTACACATAGGTTAACTTACTAAGTAATACTAAGTTATATAAGATAAATTATGTTATCGGCCAGGAAACGTGGCGACCGTAGGAAGTTCCGTGTCCCTGCGGGACGGCCGCGAAGCATTGCTTCGCAGGGACGATGGTGCCTCCTATGTCTCCCTTCTAAGGCGTTCGCATCTGCGAAGCTCCTTCATCGAGACGGCGGCGAAGTGGTTCACTGCCGCCCATATCGTGTCGTCCGACAGCATGGCTTCCACCAGGTTTCTGGGTGACAACTGCCTACCAGCGGCTCTCCACAGCTCACTTCTGCTGCTCTCGAAGCGCCCACAGGCAAAAATAATGTGCTCAGCATCCTCCACAGCACTGCCACACCACCTACAGTGTGGTGAGCGTTCATGCCCAAACCTGCAGAGGTAATCGCTAAAGCAGCCGTGTCCACTAAGAAGCTGCGTAGTGTAGAAGTTAACGGCTCCGTGCCTTCTCTTGAGCCAAGTCCCCACATCTGGGATGAGACGGTGGGTCCACCGACCGTTTGCCGACGTGTCCCAGCGGGCCTGCCACTCTCTGAGGCTCTCCTCTCTAGCTTGGGTTCGTGCCACCTTCCGCTCCACGCCTGCACGGGTGGCTTCTGCTATATTCTTCTCCTCAATTATTACCAGATCGATCGGAAGGATACCTGCTATGACTAGCGCCGCGTCCTCCGATACTGTTCGGAATCCGCAGCATATCCGCAGCGCACAGAGGCGGTGCACCGACTTTACGCCCCTGGCGTAGCTGGCGACTTTGATACCGTCAGCCCATACTGCTGCCGCGTATGTTATTGCGTGTGTGTGTGTGTGTGTGTGTCTATGTGAGTGAGTGAGGCCATCAACCCTTGACAACTTTGCCATTCCAGACAATTTTGAAAAGTTCTCATTTCTGAGCTTCCGCCCGTTTCCTTTCGCTGAAATCCCCACAATTTTGTCGTTCGAACTTATCGAAAGAGTTTGGCGAGCACAAAGAAAATCTTGCGTGTTGACACACACGCAGGCACATATGTATGTATTACTTGAACAGGTTCGGAACGACAGTTTGGATAACTATTTTACTACATATCCATATATATTTACACTTCGGGGTACGTGAGTGCTACATCATTGTTCCCTTGGAAGCTAGTTATATGTAATACTGTACAGGTCCAGGGCAAGGTATGTAACATGAAGATGACCCCCCCTTCGACCACCTAAAACATATATTTTTATGCGATAAATCTAAGCGAGGGAGATATATGCAATGATTTTCTCGTTTATTATATATATTTTTATTTCCTTTTTACAAGGAAATATTTCCCAATCGCAGCTTAGTTTTGCGAAATATACGTACACTTAGAATTTCATATGTACTTCATACCCCATTAATATACATACATACATTTATATTAATGAATATTATGCGTATATGTACATATTTATGTGTACATGAGAACAGTGCTCTAAGCTACACATATGAATCAAATTGTATATCCTATTTAGGTGTCGCGGACTGTATGCTCGATATGTTTGTGTGCGTGTATGGGTCCTCACAGAAATTTCTGCTTATCGACATGCTCGCACATGGAGTGCCGACATTTATTTATATTTCTTTTTTATACTCCATGATAATTACTAAACGTTTTTATTGCGGCGACAACTTGATAAAAAAGACCATCCGAAACTCTCTACCCCTTGCCAGAATTTATGCTAATGCTTTTCCCTCTCCTTTTTTTGACCCTTTTTTGGGGCAAGGAATTTATTTCTTTCTTATTTCTTTTTGTAAGGCCTTATAATACGCACGATAATAATTTCATAGTGTTAAATGGGCCACAACAGCATCGACCGAAAGCGAGAACCCGAAAACCCCTTTCAAAGTCGTTACAGAACATTAACTTTTTGCCAAAGGACGCAATTTAGCTCCGACAAAACGCTAAGCATATTTTCTTATCACACACTCTCACTCTCACGGAGGAAACATATTTCATTAAAGTGAACTCACATAAATCATAACGCACACACAGAGCTACGGCCGAAAATGCTAATTAAGCGCTCGGGTCTCTTGGGGAAGTCTTCGAGCTCCAATCAGATTGGGATTTCTTTCCACGCACTGCTCATATGGGAATAAAAAGCTGACACTGTGAAAAATGTATTTTCATTTGTTCATCATTATTTGGATAGGATAATTTTTAGATCAGGGTTTGGCTTCATGATCAGATCTTCTTTAAGATGTATTTTTCAGTAATGAAATATTCTGAAACACTTGGGTTAAGTTCCATACAGTTAAAAGAATCAGTAGATTCATATATTAAATTAATATATGTATTCTATAATGAATGAACTTTAATTCACGTTTATAGAGATTTTAATGGACATTGACAAGAAAAACATAAAAATATAAAAACTTCAAAACATGATTTAGTTACTTAGATTTTGCGTGGAGTATTCTCCTAGATTTAACATCTCCCTCCAAAGCATTGGTACAACAAAGAAAATGTTCAGTATACTGTAATATTGCAGTTCGGAAACTGATTTTCACTTTGTAGGCAATTTTTTGTGGAATAGCGTCCTCTTCGACTTTTCGATGTAATTTAATTTAACGACAGACAATTCGCAATTTGCATTTGAATGGCTGCTGGCCAATTGGGAGGAACCGAAAAAAGTTGAAAGTAAATCTGTAAAATCGTTTTTACGAACAAATAATGAAAATGCCATCAGCCAAGTGGTGTTGTGGTGGTGTAAAAATTACGCGAGTCGTGCGTGACTGAAAAATATTATTGAATAAAGGCAAAAACGAACAGTGGCCCCAAGTTCCGCACAGTGGGTTGGGTGTGGATGGAAATTATTCTAGAATATTTGCATTATCAAGGTTGATTGATGGCTTTATAAGTGTACACTGGGAGAGCTCAGATTTTATTTATTTATTACATTGCTGATTGAAAATAAACAGGTAGTACATACTCGTTTCCTTTCGCCGAATCCACTGGATCGCAGAACTTAACCAGGAACAAGTTGACTTACGCTCGCTTAGAAGAGGGGTTAAAAATATTGAAAATCAGGTATCATATGGTCAAGATGTCGACTAAAGCATAATTTTGTGTTGAATGATATATTATTAGCAAACGTATGTACATAATCTTAATCTGATGTACTCTGGTTTACTTATTCCACCCACTTCGGTGGGTCCAGTGCACTGTGCGAACAATCAACATTAGAACCAGCTGCTCTGGCTGCCTTGTGCGCTGACCTTTTCAAGTTTTGGGGCATCAGGCGGATCATTAAGAAGCCATTAGGCATCGCATTGCAAATCCGTATCGAGCAACAATCGATGTTTTCAATCCTACCATTCTTCCTCGCTTCGAGGCATGTGAAAGGAGTCTATGACTAGGAAGCCGGCCCGGCTCCCGGGCCCTGTTGAGTGAGTGCCGAACTGAAGTACATGCTGACGTTGGTCATGTGTTTTATGCAAATTCAATTGTTTCCTGTTGCATTGCAAATTGTTTGCCGCTGGCAATCGAGGCATCAATGCCGACTTTTCGTTTGGGTAAGGATGTGCGTATAGTCCCGCTTTCTGTGAATATGCATTTCTCCCTCTGATTGGGTATATGCATTGCGCATTGTGGGCTGGCTTTGGGTTTGGGGCCACAGTCGACAGTTGGAATAAACGCGATGCCTGAAGCTGCCACTCAAGGGATGAGCCTCTGCATTAATGAAGTCGCCATTGACTGGCAAGAGATAGACAGCGAAAAGTCCATGTACTCGTACGATGGAATCATAGCCCTGGCGGCGACAAAAAGTTTTCAAATTTGAGCCGCCCACCCGCTGAGGACGCACACTTTGCATGCAACCACAAAATCTGTGAGCCAACAACACAAACACAGCAAAAAACAAAAAACTAAAACCGAGCAAACAAATTAAGCGGCAATGACATGCAAGTTTAGACGCGCCCACAAGGCACACGACAACACACAAACACACGAACAGAACCGGAAACCCCACTACCACACGCAAATATTCAACCGCACAAACACATGCATACATAACTTTAATGCCACAATTTATAAATGCCAAAAGCCCTCTCGTTCCCTCTCTCTCTTCGCGTGTGCTTGACAATTTGCATACAAATGTGTACACAAAATAATACCTGCCAATAAAAATAATTGACAACTGACAGTAAAAATAAACAACCCCTCCGCACATACGCACTCTTAAGCACACCACCCACACTGGTGCGGTGCCGGATCCAAAGCAGAGCAAATATTAAATAAACAGGATAGAAAGTGTAGCTTTTGTAGTGGAAGCTTTATATACCCTAGCAGATCCATTGTTCCTACGGCAATATTGTATTTATCTGATATTTTGACTGAATTAAGAAGGGTTAGAAAATAATTATTTTGATTATAATCAACCTGTCTTATGATCGATTCACTCTGTGTCAGCTATATTTATATATGTATTTTACAGCGATATATGCACTGAAAAATAATTATTTTATGTCGGATCGTTTCTCTGGCCACAATAATGTCACAAGAAACGGGTTCAATCAAAGACAATATAAGTATATATTATATTATATTGTCTTTGGTTCAATGATATAGTGCAAATAAGAGTGAAAATAGTAATAATTTCTTTGTTTCTTTATGTTTATCTTCTGCTTATATTTACGGTCAGAAATGCTTCTTCTCTGACTTTCAAACATCATGCCAAGAAAAATGTACCCGGCCAAAAGGGTAGGAATATGTTTCCTCAGCATGGATGCACTTAGGAAGAAAACTGGGAAACTTTAAGCAGCTTTCAGATTGATTGAGGGAAAATTACAAGGTGTGCGGAAGTAGACTCAGGTCTCATTCGGGGTGTGGCAATGGCATTGGAAATGTGTGCTCATGTGGCTTATGCCTAATAACGTTGACATCGTCACCTTGATTGCGGAATAGGAGACGTGATTTTTATTTTAAAACGATTAAATTCAAGTCGTTAGTAGAAATGGGTAAAGTCGCAAAGAGAGAGAGAGAGAGAAAGAGAAATTGAAGGTAAAAGAAAGTTCCAAGTTTGAGTATAACAGCCATAGCAACATTTTCTTTCAATCCATACTCGGGTTGAAATTTATAACCAGCGAAAAAAATTGTTTCCTTTCGCTTTCTTTTTCTTGAAATATTACAATTTTGTTTAACTAGTAAACTGATTTTATGTTAACACTTATTATACGGAATGTAATATTAAAGCAGGTATCTTTTCTTTCCTTAACTCAGTTCATGCATATGTTTCAGAACGGCTCTTTACAGAGGGACGGAACGACTAACTTTCATATCCACCTTCTTTTATTTAAATAACTATGTAACTAATTTTATCTTTCCCTGCAGTTGCTAAATATCCATTTTGTCTATTTCAATTAACTTAAAGTTAAGCCGCTAACCTTAAATCACATTCTTCCATAAATATCCCTATAAGATAATCGCCCTGCGGCCTGTCTAATTGAATATCACATGCCAGACAAATCTTCATAAATCCCATATACATTTTTCACTTCTTGTGTCAAGGTACCGCCCACTCGGTCCGCCCTGGCCTCCAACTCCCCACCACACACCATCTAATCCACGCCCCATTCCACAGTCTAGCTCGCAATTACGCCTCCATTGCCTCCATTGCCAGGCCAAGCGCACTTCATTTGCGCCACACAACACACAGCACCATACATACACCCACAAAACCCGTATATACATCCATATATCGTACTCCACGGCGTCCGCCCTCACCTTCTCCGCTTGTGTTACCATTCAGTAGCCAGGCCGGCCTTGGTCCCTGGAAAGCTTCGAGCATTAAAGTTAACAAATAGGGCTTAAAAACTTGCTGCGTGTAGCACTGTCATGCCATAGACTTATCCCTAGAACAAAGTCCACAGATACACACAGAAAAAAACAATCTTTTAATAAATAAAATATGTAGTTTTCTGATCAAGTCAGTTCAGATGATTCTGATTTAAAGCTAACTAAAATTGAAACCCATCGACAATAGTCGAAAACAATTAAAACTTGTAGAATATAAAATGGTTTTTAGAATCAATTTAGAATCAATAACAGATTTTCTCGGAGTGTACAGATGAATGTGAATATGAGCTTATGGATTGCTTTAATTAGTTTACGCATCGTGTAATTAAAATACATTTTGTAAATCTGTTGCATGAAGCATCACACACACAGGCAGTAACAACAGAAAATGCCTTTTAATTAATTGTGTTAACTTGGAATTTATTTTGGTTTTTATTCAACGTGTTATTTATTCTAACCAAAAGTAATGACATTTTCGGTTTGTAATTAATTAGAGTATGGAAGAAGGATGTCGCAGCGACCAGAAAGTGACAGAGTCTCAGTCGCTGGTGCTCGTAATTGACAGGCCATTATTGTAATTAAAATAACTCATACGCAGCGATGTCCCACTCGGGGATGCCTGTCTCTCTGTCATTTTCGCATAAATCAGGCCGAACTTGTGCGAGTGTCACTTGTAGCTTTGAATTTATTCATGCCATATAAAAGCGTCTCTGTCCGCCATTTGCTTTCTCCAGGTTTTGATTTTTGCGGCCAACACAATTGTCGCTTAGGCAATAAAATGTGATTTATTCTTTCCCCCAAAAAGAAAATGATATTTTAACAAATTGCAGAGCAGTTCAAATCCAAAATGGCCCAGATGGATCCCAAGTGTCTCATAATAAAAGCAATACCCGACACGGGAAAAACAACCCACGTAACAGGCCCAAAGTGTCAGGTGTGGCGGGTTGCCAGTACATTGTTGGTTGCCATTTTTTATGAAGTCTTAATTGCTATCAAAAGGTCCCTTCAGCTATGATTAATGGTGTGGGACTGGCTTGCTGATTGTCTGGCAAGTAATCAATGAAAATATTTATCTAGTGCTCATCGTGTGCTATATGGAGTTGGTTTTCAGTTGATTGCAATCAGAGAAATATAAATGGTAATCCCAGTTTCAGTAAGTTTGAGGAGTAAAGTATAAACCTTCGACTTCTAGTAACTCTAATGCATATGAATTTTAGGACTCAAGGTCTATTCAATCTATATATTTTTATTTATTGAAGATTAGCAACTATCTGCTAACATAAATTATGATTAAAATTAAAGGAGAAGAACAAATGGGGATATAGGAAATAATTAAAAATTAAAGGATTGTAAGAACAGGTAAGGGATATATATTATTCCAATTTTAAACTAATTCGAGTTAGCCCCCAGATTCCAGCTCTTCTTTACCAGAGAAGCCTTGTAGGTGAAATTTATTTATCTTGAGTAGGAGCTCGAACAGTTTCCAGCGTAAATAATTTATTGCTCAATTGTGATAATTATGGTGCCCACAATGCAGTGGCCTGAACATCGTCAATATCAATAACTGTCCGATGTGATAAATTCTCTAAGTGCGGAAAAAAAGCAGCAGGAAACGAACACAGAATTCAATTAAAAAATACTTTCTGCCATTATTTAATGCGGCAACATTTGTTAGCCGACGAAGCCGGATAAAATCACAGCAACACCATCCGTACCTTCTGATCGGGTGGTGGTCACAGAAAAAATCGCATTAAAAGCCTGCGAAAACGAAAGCAAAACACAGAGGAGAGGCTGCACTCTGTTCGCATTTCTGCATTTCCTTTTTTGTATACTCTTGCAGAAGGTCATCGCGGTTTTCATGGTGTATCCGACCTCCTAAATAATATATTTTATTTATTTATTTATTTTACGGATATAACTTTGAAAGATGTTTTTGGTCAGAATATTTAACGGATCTTATGGGAAATATGTTTTTTTTAGATAAAGGATATCTTAAAATTAAATTAAAATTCTTGTAGCAATATAAGTACTTAGTAGTAAACTTTTTAGCGTCTCTTAATCCTAATGGAAAGGGTATTCAAAGTACAGGCCTCTGAAGACTTGGTCAATTTTTTGTGTTGTGCTAGCCAAAGCGCATTTTTCACTTAGCTTGCAGTTCTGCTTCCACGTCTTCCATTTCCCGTCGTTGGGCGCCTTTGTTTGTCTGCTTTCCGCGCTGGCCAATCACGCATTTGGCCCAGTCCCGGCCAGCGAGGCGGCAGATAAGGCCAGAAGGAAAAAAGCAAAGCAGAGCAGAGTGCAAGCGCGAGAAAAACACAGCACGGCAGAAACAACAACGAAATCGAATGCAATTTATTTTCTAGTTACTGTTAAGCTGATTGCAACAGCGATGCAGGCCGATGGTGCCGCCGATGTTCTGTGTCTCTGTCCACCCTGACCCACGACTCGTCCCCTCTCTTTCCTTCTCCCCTCAAAATCCTTTGAGCTGTAAGCTGTAAAGCTGGCCCTTGAAAATCCCATATCGCCATGCCGCATCCCCTATGATGCAGAGCCAGAAGCGAACGAAACAAAAAACAAACCTTTTGTAGCCACGAGTTTTGCCGTTGGACGGTGGAAGCGTCACTTAAAAGCGAATCAGCGGTGCATAACTGCTCTTTGGCGTGGGGGTTTCTGGGTTAATCCATGAGCTAGTTCAAAAGCCAAGACTGGCAAAGGTTTCATTGAAGAAACCAACTTCATTCATTGCTTTGTAAGGAGAGACAAAGGACCAATATATATATATATATATATATATATATATATGTAGGTATATATGAACGATAAACTATCTTACTATTTTGCATTTCTCGTATTTCTTCTTTGAAAGACAATTTTTTCGATACAACTTAGCTCAATTAGAACAATTTGTAAATGGTTCACTCATCTCTATAGCCATATGTTGCTTTGCTCCACAACTCTGTTTGTTCAAGCGACTCTTCCGTTCCATTCACAAAGCTGAAAGCAAAAATTCCAATTTAAGCGGCGTGTCAAAATTGCAAATCAAAGTTTAGGGTTGTCGGGTCCACAACTTTTGCGAGTGTTTGTATCAAAATTGCTTGATTGAATGCCTGATTGAGTGACTGACAACTGTCCGACAGCAGTGTGGAGACACTCAGAGTGGTTGAAGGCAAGAACGGGCAATTGCCAAATCGACACAATTGTTCCCCATACACACATGCACACTCCCAGCATGAAGCACTTCGAAAAGGGTGCACAAAATGGTCGGTTAATTTGAGGCAATCACAAACCAAATTGAACCTACAGCAAGCTACAGTTACTCCCCCTAATAGTAGGACAGGGACTGGACAGTGTTTGTGTGCTGGGTTTGATAGAGAGGCAGTGCTACAGTTCCAGAATGGATCAACCAATGGTGCGTATTGAACAGACAGAAGTAGGATTTCAGTTCATGGGCAATGGCCTGAGCAGTCCTAGTGAGATTTTGAATGGTCACTGTTTCTGTAAATGTATTGGGACTTACCAAAACAACAAAATGCTGAGAAACGAGCAAGCCGCACCCACTAGTCAGCAGAATATGGAAGGGGGGAACACAATATTGAGAATGCTTTAAGGAACTGAAAATCTTGTGAAAAAGAAAAAGTATGTCACTAATATCCAACAAATTCTGGTTCTGGTTCTCATCGCAAACTGTATCGATCGATGTGAATTATACCGATTCCCCTGGCAACAGCTGCTATCTATATATATTGACGATTTTATACGGCCAATGAAAATAATTGATAGCAGCTTCTCCATCGCCTTAATCTAATAAATGTTTTAAAAATGTTTCAGTAAATTTTCAGATATTAGAGAGCGTTGTATAAACGGTGTGTGTCGGCGATGAAATTAAGATTATTGCTTCTTCATTGAATTACAATTTCGCCAACCATGAACCCAGCAAGTTAGTCAACAACAGCTATCCATCTGATGTTTTATCAGGATTGATGACAATAGCGTTAATGTCACTTTCCAATTTGTGCAAGTTTGATTTGAAGAATAACTGTAGCTCATCCAGCTCTCCGACTATGCGCCTGACTATTGACGAATTCGAAAGCCGTGGTGTACACGATTTATGACTTTAAAGAAAATGAGATATATTTTTGTAAAAACTTTTGTGCTTCGTTTGGCATTGGCCGCAATGAGCCCACTTGTGGTACACTTGTCCTTTGATCTCAAATGTTGAATTTAATTGTTGACCATTTGCCGCAGTATTCTAAACTATTTCTCTCCGAAGGTATTTTTAAGCATGAAATTAATGTGCGAAATAGTGAAACGGAAAGGACATACGAACAAAGATCAAACAAGATAACAAAAATGTTCGGGTGAGCATATCGCAATTTCGTGAATATTAATCACAAGAGGCGCGATCTGAATGATATAAAAAGCAACAATTACACTCACAGCGAAATTTACGGAGAATACCTAGAAATTACATCAGCATCCTTCGTCGCGCATTCGTGTAGGAGCCAGATATTGAATATTCGAAAGGGCATTTTGGTGCCACACGGACCATTCTTACGTGTAATTTTCACGCGTGGGCAGTTCAGCTCATACACTTGTACAAATGTGTATTTTTGAGGAGCTGATAAATCCAGAAAATCCAGATAAAAACAGAAAAACACATAGCTTTGATTCTGACCCAAACTAACCAAATGAATGACTTTAATATCGTAAGAAAGGCTGTATCGACAACTAAGCGTACAGCTAATTCGATGCATAAATAAGCAGAAAGTTAAAAATAGTCCAGGAACGAGGTTTACCTGGAAGCTTGCCAAAGAAGGGCATTATAGTATAATTAGATGCATGCAATAAATGTGTTTTACGTGTGCTTCCGTTAGCCGCAATTCCGTGTCATGACATCACGCAGCTGTGCCTTGGGAGAGTCATACATTTTCGCCAGCCGCATTGTACTATATGCATATCCCGCTTGCGAGGAGGGATAAAATACTCCCGCCCTGCGGCTTTCATGTCTGGCTTTGACAAGAAGTAAATTTCCCCACAGATCTTGTCTTTCAATATCGAAACAAATATCCTACAAAGCCCTGCAAAGCAGCCACCACATACGGCTTCCTCGAAGCAGTAAAACGAAGACGAGACAAGTCGGGAAATGCCCCAGACGGGCATTCTCCTTCCCCGGCCCTATCCACACCCATTAGCACGTGCTGTACATGTCAATGGTAGAGTCCGACCTGGTAACACCCCATTCGACCAACTCCGAATAGATTGGGCAATGCGACGAAAGTCAAATGCTTTCGAGGGGTCAGGGAAACTACCCGTAAGCGCGCGTGTAATTGTGTCGCATAGGAAAGCCAGGCCTAATCCTGACCGGGACCCGTAGCCCTTGGCCACTTTTGCTGCTGCCACTTAAAAATCCACTTAATGCCGCCGTCTTATGAAAATAACAAAAAGCTGGAAAAGAGGAAGAGGGAGCTTATAGAACATGGGCCAGTGGAACAGCGGAACAGCTAAAAGTTTCGCCCCTACTCTGACGTATTCAAACTGCAAGTCGATTGTTATTTTTATGCCAGCGGCGGAAATAGACATCCTGCCCGGCCCTTCCTCGTCCTACGAACGGTAAAACTTTAACACAACTTGTGTCGAAAGTGGGACGGAACATGGGGGACATGAAAATGGGGAAGTCAATGCCGACCGAAGGAGTAAATTTTGCGAGGCAGTTGGTAAAAGTTTTTCTGTGCGCGGAGATGTTGAGACCTTGTCAGGCGGACAGGGCGGAAATCCAGGGCGTAGATCCAGGTACGGCCATGGGCTGGAGAGTGGTGCCCCATTATTGAAAGTGCCCGTTGAGTAATTTAAAAGTTTGGCTCCAAGTCTTAACTTGTAGACACCCATAGAAGGAGCATGAGTATTGAGGTCAAATTGATTCTTTCTATAAGTAATAAGAAATCAGCATTGTTGCAAGACTTTAAGTCATGTATTTCATAATACCGGACCTGGGCGAGATTGTTGTCTGGGAAATGTACAAAAATTCTTTACAATTCGGGAAAGCTTACCCTCAACTTTGTTGTTAAATAAAGCCTAGAGAACTGGCACATGCTGCCAAGAAGGCCTGCTCGCCCACTCCAAATTTGATTACCCCAAACAAGATTAGTGTTTTGGGCCAACGGAATACACTTTTATTACCGAACGCATTAAATATTCTCGCGTCACTGCGTAATTCCCCCAGCAAGGAAAGGAATTTGTGGTGCGTGTAGGGGATTGAGGAAGGTCTGACTATGTGGCAGTCCCATTTGGGACTTTTTCACAATTTAGTCACGCGCCAGGATCATTTCTTTTACATTACACTGCATGATGCCTTTTGACTGCTGTCCGCCTGCCTACCTACCTTTTTAATTAATTTCTCCGTTTCAAAGGATGCTCGTCAGAGCTGTTCCGGTAACACTAATGTCCATGCAAATCAAAATAGCAACACGCTGACTTCCGTTTTGGACGCTCGCCCTTGTATCCTTCCACGTACTGTCAGTCTAAAACTTTCCCTACTACTGCTCATTCTTTCTGCGCATTTGTCGCATGCGTTGATTTATGTTTTCTTAGTTTCAGTTTTCAACTTCTGTCCTTAATTAGCATAATGAGAATGTGCTGTTGTCGTTGCTACTGTTGTTTTCCTTCTACAACACTTGAAACTACTACAGCAGGAGTGCACGAGTATTTAGTTAGTTTGTTGACTTTTCGAGTGCCTGCCAGCTTTTGCACACTTGCAGCCCAACTTTGATCAAACATTGAAAATCTCCACGTTTAAATAATACTTTAAACCGCAATTGCAGCCATTAAATCCAGCTGCGGAGGGAACCATATTTATGAAACATTAATTATTCAAATTAATTTTGCTTTAGATTTAAGGTGGACAAAAGAGCACTCCCAGCTGTAGCGTGCAGGGGTGGATTGTCGGTTTTTCAAAAACAGGTAAATAGACATTTTATCATATTTAGACATATTGTTTAGAGTTCGTTGTACTCTCTCCTGTCTCATTCGGTCTCAGACAAATTCAGATTTGGCTTAGGTGCGCATAGAAAAGAATACCACAACCTGACCATTTGAACACCTGAAAATCCAAAATTTTGTGCCATTCACAATTAAGGAGATTCTGGAACTCTAAAGAGCAGAACCATCAATGATTATTTAACTACTCCATTCTCAATAGTTGCGATCGGATCATAATTATGTATATGGGCAGTTCCGCCAAAAGGTCCACCAGGCCTTACAAAATCTTAAAAATTCAAAACACACCGATTTCCATAAAATTTGTTCCGGATATTTTTTTCTAAATTTATTGAAAAGCAACTAAGTGACTTTATTGGCATATAATTTCATTAACTTTCATGCTAAAACCTATTAAAATAAGCAAAAGTTCACGTTTTTAGTATTTTCTGGTATTTTTATAGACATGTTTTCTTTTACTATTATCTCCTAGGAAGAAGATGATTCTTGAAAAGTTTCTCCTTAAAGTCTTTCTAACATATTAAACTACATATAACCATTATCAGAACGTTGTGCAACCTCGGCTAACAGTATCTTTATAGGCTTTTATAATCGCGTAATTTGGTAACGTCACGCAAAAAAAGAGGACAACTTTTTACATTTAATAAGTTTGAAAATTAACTCTCAATACTTAATTTTTTAGCACAAAAAATGGTATACAGATAGCCCTATCCAATTCGCAGAGTTTTGCCATTTTGTACCCCAACCTCGAAAACCACTTCTGTTTTATGTAACGCACTCTTAGGTCATACTTTGGCTTATATCGTTAAAACCGTACGCTCGATTATTTCCATTTTTTTGGGGAATATAGGTCTAACCAAATTATATTCAACGAGGATAATCTTTTTACCAAATTTAAGCTTTTTGACTATTTTTTTCAACATTTTGTCGTACGAATGTAACGTAAAGCCAGATAGGAACAGCCCATATACGGTATGGGTAAATCAACTTCACAGGTTTCACCGGTTTCGGTATCTGTCATCCTCTCACTCTCTCTCCTTGTGTGGCTTAACAGTTACGGGGTGAGTTTTCGCGTGCAGTTTGAACTTTCTACTCGCTCAATCACTCAATCGAAATGCGATTCGTATGCGTAAAGTACTCTACTGCCAGTCCTGACATCCTACAATTAATTAGTCACTACTGTACATTCATATTAAAAAAAAAAAAAAAATTAACTATTTGAGTTCCAAAATCCTTTAGGATTTTAACTACTTAATTTTTGTATTATCTGTCTCAGTTGTAAACTTTCATGGTTTGAACTGCTTTCCGTTTATTGGTTTGTTTCACAATTTCTTATACTTTCATTATGTTTTATGTATTATAATGGGTGTCTGGCCTTTTTAATTATTCGGCGATGATTCTGCCACGAGCTTCCACAGACGATTCATATCGGTTCCCCTCTTCTTGCTCTTACTTGAGCCATGCGATATTTGTACGTGACCTAGCCGATGATCAAGGTTGCATTTTAGAACACCGCCTTATATATATGACCGCTACGTTTCTCTCTCCCACGCACCCCTGGGTCCAACAGTTTATATAATACAAAAAAATTTAGATAAATGGCGGTATTTATGATTTCTATTGAGGTACGAGAAAAATAAACTCGGCTCACGGGCCCATACTAGTTAGGATCGAATATCTAGGAAAATTTGTATAATCATCTTCTAAAATACTTTCCCCCCATTCAGAACATATAATGCTCACATATTCGTAGAACACACTCGTCGTGTGGTTCAGTTTCGTCCACAGCTTCTGCCGAGATTCTGTGACAACTTAAGCCTTTTGCAGTTGCATGATGAGGCGCATTCAAAACTTCATATCACCCATTGAAAGTTTAGAGGAGAACTGAATAGGACCGAATGCACCCATCCACATATTCAATTAGAGTTACAACTTCAGAAGTTCAACAGCAATTTGTGTGTGCGGATACTAGGGATTCCTTTTTGGGGCTTTGGCAAAAGATTTCATTAATATTAAAAGAGAGGGAATTCTTTTTATGGCCACAAAAACTAAATGAAACGCTTGTCAGTGCTTCAAGAACATATATATATACATATAGAGTACGAGAATACACAGAGGGAAAAGTTGGCAAAAGTTTCCAGCTCCCCCACCAATCCTAGGCAGAAGTCGAACGCAGCCAGCTGTGCAATTTGCTGGCTAAACTCAACAATTTGTGTCTCAAAAGCATAAGGAGACCAGCAAAGTTAGCGGAGCTCCTGCTGGGAGGCGAGTGAAGGGTTCCTGGACCGGAAACTTTTGGCCAAGTGCGGTGTTATTGTGGAAGGTGGTTGATTGACTACTGACTACTCCTCCCTATTGGTAGCGAGCATTATCACTGACAGGCTTAGTTGCGTATTTCCCCGTCCTCCAGCTCGCTCTCGTCATCACTTCCGGTAAGATCAATTGAAGGAGGTCCCATGCGCCTCCTTTTCAAATTTCGATTGTATATTGATAGCCAGGATTGCGGCTGATTCCTTTCTGTCATAGGCATAGGCATCATGATTGGTTTTGGAAACGGTTTTGGATTTGCTTTGGATTTCCGTACTGCCTGTGCCTCTGGTGCCTCAGGTGCCTCTGGTGCCTCCTTATACACCCAGTCATACACTCCATTGCGCTTAGGCATCCAGAAAGAAACGCGTTGATTGCTGCTGACAAACATCGTGGCCTTGGGATTGAAGCGCAAGCAGCGCACCGGACCCACATTTCTGCCACTCAACAAAGCTGCTACCTTTCCGCTTGAAGCTCGCCAGACGTAGACCTGCCCGCGATCGTCTCCGGACAGTACGAACTGTGAATCTGGAGTAAAGGCGGCCTTCAGCGGCAGACACTGCTCATTGCAGTAGCCAGAGTAGGATTGGTGTAAGCACCCGGTCAAGGCGTTCAAACTAAAGAACCGTGAACGATTCGTGCTTAGCAACAGTGTCTTCCCATCGGGCGAAAACTGCAGCTGGGTCCAATCCGCCCCGTCGTTATTATTGTACTCAAACTTCAAACTAG
The DNA here is from genome assembly GCA_018150905.1 of Drosophila ambigua. NCBI lineage: Eukaryota > Metazoa > Arthropoda > Insecta > Diptera > Drosophilidae > Drosophila > Drosophila ambigua. The sequence goes on along the minus strand of JAECWS010000010.1, from coordinate 10,931 downwards.
GCCTTTCACCTAGCATCCGCACATCGTGGATGTCGACGCGCATCGATTTTGAAGTTGTGGCAAAGGTCATGCCGGTTGGATCGTAGTCACACAGCGGATTGAGAAGCTTCTTCAGATGATATGTGTGGGTGGGGACACGGAAGTCCCACATGTAGACCTGATCGTCCCGTCCAGCACTGATGAAGATATTGCTATTTCCCGGCTGAGTGCTCAGGACATGGGCACTCTTGGAATGGCCACAAAACTGGCGAACGACACTGCGAATATTCAAATCCAGACAGAAGATGGAATAGTTCGTCTGTGGGTACAGATGGAAAAGTCATTAAGCAGCCATAAGTTTCCTGATTATACTGATTGGTTAATCCTCAACAGCTTTCACGGTATAGGATTATTTTTATTTGTTTTTTAAATAAGTACAAAGGCATTGTCTTGTCAATGTCAACAATACGCAATGCTGTCGTTCGAATTTTGAATCTTTAGGTGTACTATTCCATTATTCTTTCCATCCACTCACCTTGGAAGAGCCATGCAGAACGCGGTTTTCTGGCTGGGCAAAGCAGGCCACCTCGGGACTGTAGTGATGCATGTGCACCTGGCAGAGCACGGACTGACGGCTGCTGCTGATGAGGGTCAGTGTCGAGGGGTCGCAGACAAGCAGGCGACGTCCATCGGCAGAGAAGTCCAAAGAGCTCTTGCGCACATTGGTCCCATCCTGTATTTTGGCCAACGTGAATTGGCGCATGGCCTCGTCATTCAGTCTCATAGACATACTTAGCATAAACTGGATGAGTTTTTCTGTTTCCTAGTGAATTTTTCAGTCAAATCTGACATTTAATGCGCAGCCAATTGTCTTCGTTCCTTGACTTTCATTAAAACGGAAATGAAAGATTTGAGTTTGCTGCTACCCCAACTTAATTAAATCAAGTGTTCAACCGAAGGCTCGGCCCAAAAAATGCACAGAGACGGGCACTGCTGTAAAATGCGGCGACCAGCGGGGCTTGCATTTTAATTTCCATTTCGAGACCAAGTCCCAGGACCCGTTCTTCCTCTTCATTGCGTCTCATTAGTGGACAGCTGGTCTGAAATGGTGGTGGGTGGGGGATTGATGGTGGGGGCCGAAGTATTAAACCGACTGCTGAGTTGGCAACGCAGTTTGCCCTCTACTCCAATCCCCACTTGTTGACCGAGTGCCAGCAACTTGTTATTTACGCCGATTTGCGTCATTAGTGCAGTGACCCCCTCACGCCTAGTCGCCCCGGCACCAGATTGTGAACAAATGTTTCTTCTGCCGGGGCTAAGGACTTAACTTAAACTGAGTCCGGCAGCAGCTTTCCAATGAGTGAGAATTTTTCGTAGTCAAAAATTCCAGTACCTCATTATCTCACATTAAAAAGTTTTGTATATGGTTAGGTTTAGGTTTACTGCGTTGTGTACGCGAGCGCCCTCTAGCGGAGGAGATGTAGAATCTAAATGGTACATGTATAATCACTCTAGCTCTTATGGTCTCTGAGATCTAGGCGCTTCAAGGCGGATCAAGACGGAGAGACGGCCATGATGCTGATCCCTGCGTTGCACACATCCACTTTAACCACAAATACAATATACCCCTTAACTCATTTAGAGTTCGGGAATAAAAAGAACCAAGGAAATCAGTCTGTCATTTTATCCTTAATCTTTTTAGAATTATCGGACTTGGTTGCGTCGACTCGGGTGTTGATCGGAAAAAAAACATTTGTGGCAACTACATCCAGAAAAAATACCCCTACTTAGATTACTTTCAGATATGACTTTATTTCTCTACAATAAATTTCTGCTGGGAAGGTTCTAAATTTTCGATTGAAATGCAAGTTAATGCATCTGTCGAGGTTTCAACACCTGTATTAGCATTAGCCGAGAGATTGTGCCGCTGCCTGACCCTCTCCCTGTTGGGGTGGACCTGGGGCAAATGTAATTGTAATGTAAGCGGAAATAAGCGCCCAGAATACTCGTACACGCGACGCACTCTGCCACAGCTGAGGCTGAGGCTGCTGATGATGATGCTGCTGCTGCTGCTGTTTCTGGCGTCGCATTTTAATTAAAATTTATAAGCCTTGGTCGGGGATTTGGCACCGAGCCCAACCCAGCTTCAGCGCCAATGCCAGGACCGGGACCAGGCGTAGAATCTGAGCCAGGAGCAGGAGTCGTACCAAGCAGTCATTGCTGGCGTGGCGTTTTAAGCTTTTAAGTTGCGGTGGATTTGTGAGGCTGTGATTCGGATTTTATGTGAAAATCAACTGCGGTGTGCATAAATTAAAAATCAGGCCGCAACAACAAACAGGAAGCCCCAATAGAGTGCTGCCTTTGAGAGCATAATTTGTAATTAATTTGCCGCATTAGCTTGCTGCCTCGTGCCACAGAAATTTGCATTGATCCCAGGTGAAAACAATGAAAAAAGCGGCTTGCAATTTGCGCATTTGCGGCTTTGATTGTCGAATTGAATTATTTGTATTTGAGCAGAAACAATTTCGAATTATTATTATTATCCATTTGAATGGGTTTCGCCATAATTGTTTTCGATCAAATAATATTAATAATATCAATTACGGTTATTGCTTTTGTAAAAAGTAGGCATCAATAAAAGCACTGACACTGAACCTATGGAACCATTGACATGTTTTCACAAACATTATTAATATTTTGTGAAACAATACATACAAAAAACAATTTTTAAATTTATTTGTATTATACTCTTCATAAAACGAAGCACCAAAGATATCAGTATGTAATGAGTTCCTTAGTTAAGGTGTATGTTCGAACTGATTTTATTTACCAAAAAGTATTAAACAGGAAAACTGCTACAGAAAATTTTATGTTAACAGTAACCTTTCATGAATTCAGATATCCTTTTCTTTATTGTCCCTTCTCAAGTGGACTGTATAATGTGCGCAGTTCGGGCTAGCCTAGCAGACATAAGCATTTGCTAAAATAAATCAAGACACCACTCGTTAGATAGAATATTCGTTTCCTGTATGATATGTTTTACGGTAAACTATTTTTTTATTTTACCATCAGCAATAGCTGCAATATATTCCAGTACATACGGCTTATAGATATACCGTAAATTTATGCGCAGATATTGGTAAATGTAATATGAATTAAAAAATCTATATATATAAAAGAAAGTCGTGTCTGTTACAACACTTATAACTCGAGAACGGCTGGACCGATTGCCATGGTTTTTGATTTGTTGGATTTGTTTCCGTCCCGAATAGCAGAATACATCTTAAAAACTCGATATGCGCAATGAATAGATGCATTTCAATAGATATTGATTTTTTTATTACAAATATCGAGTTTTCATTGATTTTCTTTCTCCATGTCAAACATTTGTTGTCCAATCCTGTTAAATAGTCAATACCTAAGATTTATTCTACAGTATTCTACATAAAATCATCGGAAAGGAGTGGAATTTAGGGAATAAAAAATTAGTTTGGTGGTTTTATGCGAGTGCACATTTTAATAACAATGCCGCGTCCTAGAAGATCTAATCTTTCCCAGCGAAGCCGTAATGCAATTAGGCAACGGAATATCGTGAGTCAATTATATGATGGAGAACGAGAAATTGCACGAGAACAGCGACGTGTTAGTATGGAGCAAAGAAGGGCCTTAATTCGTGCTTCTCAAACACAAGAGCAAAGAGAGGCAGCCCTTGAAACGGCTAGGTTAGAAAAGAGAAATCGTCGAGCTTATCGTACAGATGAACAGAGGAATAATCTTCGAAGTGCAAGAAGAAATGGTTCAAGTATTGATTTGAATCGAGCAGCGTTTCTGTATGATTGGACAATCGACTACAGCTTGCATCGTTTAGTTTGCATTGGTCCAATGGACGTTGTTTGCCAGCATTGTGGAGCATTGAAGTTTGCTGGTGAAACGCCTGGTTTGTGCTGCCTTAGCGGTAAAGTGGAAAAACGATACTCATTGGGACACAACAATCGCTGAAGCAATTATTTCTGCGTCTCCAAGTCAGATACGCACATTATTTGCTATCATCATTTCAACATGCTTCCCATCGAACCCACGTGACATGTGGAACAAATACAAAGATAACATGTCAGAAGATATTTTACATCGAATTCGCGTCAGCTCAAGAAATTCCGATATTGAGGTGAATGAGGAGATCCGTAACCAGACTTTGCTCTTGATCGAAGATATGTGTTACCTCATGTGCGGTAGTTTGTTAGTTAGGTTAGGAATGCCAGCGCCAGATCGCGGAATGGCGCATTTAATAGAGAATTGGAACGTGAATGTGAATATGATCCACATGAACTAATCCAATCAGTTCAAACGAATGTACCTCTGTTGAATCCTAAGCAGAGGGAAGTCTATGATACCCTGATTAATGCAATTGATGATGGAAATGGCGGCTTATTTTTTTTTGATGCCCCCGGTTGTAGTGGGCAGTTGTGACTCTCAGACTGTAGTGGACAGTTGTGACTCCCAGACCAATATCGAAAGTATCGAGAGCGTTGTCTTTTCTCTTCGGGTTACAATTAAGAGAGGAGAGTAATTATGGCAGAGTAACTAGCTAAAGCTTTAATTGAAAAGTTTAGGTTTGGGCATAGCGAAGCAGTGTGGATCGGCAGAATTTAGGTATGCCAAAAGCTTAGTTCAGAATCGTATGATTACTCCGTTAGTCGTAGCAGCTCTGCGTAAGCTTTGCCTAGCATCGTATGATTACTCCGTTAGTCGTAGTAGCTCGGCGTAAGCTTTGCCTAGTATCGTACGATTACTCCGTTGTTTGTGGAAGGTAAAGTTCTGACAGTCCCAGTTAGAGCTAATATTAGTAGCGAAGGGTTTTAGATGAATCATAACCAAAGCGAAGCTGCAGTGGATCAGTAGTGTCTTTCAACATAGTAATATCGGAGTGAATCTGTGCAAGCATATACCTAATAAGACACGTGCAAAGGCGGTCATAGTTCTAGTGACCGGAATCGATTCGCGGTGTGTAAAGGAAGATAAAAGGTAGTTAAATGTTTCATGAGTGAAACCGTTCTAACCGTTTCGTGTCTTAGGGTTGGAAATCCAACTAATTTTCTCCATAGTGAGTGATACCCGATACATCAAAAAGAAACGGGAGTAGCAAAGTACATCGACCGTTCTGGTAGCGTTGGGAGAGACCTCGGATCTCCCCAGGAACTCCCGGAACCTTACATATCATCGTCAACGAAATAAACCAACGAAAACGACCCAAAGAAGAAAAATTACTAAAGTGAAGATATAAAGACATAAAGTAGGAGAGGAGATTGGGTAAAACTAATAGAACGATGTACATGTGAATCTGAAGAAATCCATAAGCCACCCTCGTCACCCTACTCTTTTGTGGATTAAGCGTGCAGCCAAAGCTTTCAGCTAAAGGTTCTCCACGACCGTCATAGTACTTCTCAAACCGTGCAAATAGACGATGTTGCCGTGAAGACCAATATTGTAAATGGAAGAGCCATGAGATAATATAAAACTGTATATCTCGATTTTTAGACAGTACATTCTTTTCTCAATTAGTGGTAATCCCTTCTTAAGGATTACGTTAGTTCTTTATTATCTAGATATAAAATAAAATAAAACATATATAAGTAGTTATCTGTAACGAGGATTTAGCCCGAATGAAAGAGAAACGATAGAAAGAAAATCCCTTTTGTAAGTTACAAATCAACGTTGAACGGGTATGAAAAGAATGAAGTATTCATTTGATTTGAATTAGAAGCCAAGACCTGCATAATTATAATTTCTCTTTTCTTCAGAATATGTTTTCGCGTCGCCCCTTGAGCTCAACGGATGCGCTGGACAGTTTTTTTTTATTAACTTCCTTAAACGAAAGTTTCACCTTATGGTTCCTAATGTACACATGTCTTGGAAACTTCTATTTCTATATTTTGGTGTAAATTATCTGAAAAGCGATTCGATTTGTAACCATTCTTTCGACCTTTCATTCTTACGGTAACAATATTATAATTTCTTTTGTATTTTTTTTTTCTTTCTCTGATTTATTCTCTTAATCTTATTAAGTAATATTCTTTGTCCCGATGTTAGCCATATATATAATTATAAGATTCTCTTAACCTACTCTTTGGCTACTCTATATATATATATTGTTTTGGAAACAAAACCTATACTTTTGGAGAAAGACATGAAGTCAAACCCCTATAAGTTTGAATTGTTAAATGAATATTAATAGACATAAATGAAATATTAAATCTGTTGCGTTTGTCCTAAGTAGAGCATGATCGAGTCCGAGTTACTGTAGAGAAGTACACTTTCTAAGGGTATGCCGTCAGTTAAAAGGTATACAAAAGGTAGGGTGGGTAGAGAAAGGGGTCAATGTCATCTGATTTCCCCGACATTAACGGAATATAGCCATACTATTTGTCGGTAGTCCCCTAATCCATTCATTGGCATTTCGAAGTTTTTATTATTATAGTTTGAACGTTCCTTCTGAACGTTGAATCCCGTGTACCTAAAATATCTGTGCAAATGTGTTTGTATGGCACATAGGAGAGTAGGAAAGATCCCACGACATTCCGGCGAGCTAGTCAGAGCATAGCTAGAGGTACACGTTCCGAAATCCTGCTATACTCTGGGTGTACGACCATCCGAATTATAGGTACCAGCCCCATCGGTACATACTATATCACACCTAATAATTTCGCACATTACACGGTGGAAATGGGAAGACATTCATCATGTCATTGATTTTGGCCACTGTACGTGCGAGATCCGAAATTGCGGTAGCAATTGTTCTTCTGTAATAGCGGCCACATTGTTAGACGGATGCCGTACGGCTCACTCAGCGTTAAAATTGCCATTAAACCTTCAAACTACTGAACAACCGACTTGTAACATTGCGAAACACTCCGCAATGGCCAAAGTTTTAGTAGCATCAAAAATCATCATATGGGACGAATGCACAATGGCGCACAAACGCGCATTGAAAGCACTAGACCCAACATTAAAAGATCTGCGCAATGACTCGAGATGTTTTGGTGGTGCAATGATTTTATTATCTGGCGATTTCCGACAAACACTACCAGTCATTCCAAGATCTACTGCTGCCGACGAAATAAACGCTTGCCTCAAAGCATCAAATCTGTTGCGATATGTAAAGAAACTTCAACTGTCTGTAAATATGAGAGTTGCATTGTTGAACGATGATTTCTCGAAGCAATTGCTGACTATCGGTAATGGCCGTGTTCCTGTTGACAAATCGAGCGGTCTGATTTCATTTCCTCCAAATTTTTGCAATTTCGTATCATCAAAAGACGAGCTTATCAACAAAGTATTCCCGGATATCATTGCTAATCACAAAAATACTAAATGGTTAAGTGAGCGAGCAATTTTGGCCGCTAAAAATAAAGATGTAGATGACCTCAATATTATAATTCAAAATCAAATCGTAGGTACTCCTATATAAATATATTATTTTGTATCATTGTTTTACGTTCATCAAAGCCTAAATTAGTTCAGCTAAAAAGTAACACGACATGCATTGACTGTTAGGCGGTACGAAGTTTGCCGGGTCAGCTAGTTAAAATATATATTTTTGGTGACAAATTACCATTTCGTGCACAAATAATTACCAATTATTTAGATAAATATGATAGATGAATTTTTGAATTTACGTGAAGAAAATCTATCATAGAACTAACCATTACCACAGGACATAGCCAGCTGAAAGTGATTTCCCCTCTCACCATACTCTAGATACAAATGAGTTTAGAGCCACACTCATAGCGAATTATTCCCAATTTCGGTTAGCACGGATCTACTTCCCTCCCTGGCCGTCCGGGTTATCTCTACTCTGCACACAGCCGTAGCCACAAACTGGTGGGCATTAATTGCCACCATTCGATTATCCACGAATCCTATTTCTGCGACAAATACCCATTTGGTGGTGTCTCCTTCACATTCGTCCCTACAGAGCGAGTTCTACATGCAGAGCGGATGGTTGTTTACCGGAGCTCTGTTTATTGATATTTTATGTGCCATTCTGTGCTGCAAATTGCATTATTTGCAATTTTAGACACGTTCCCAGGCCATTTGCATAACACGAATTCGCAGTTTAATTTTTTAAAGCGGTGCTGACAAAAACCGAATTCCAATTTTGCGCACATGTTATCGAGCAATAGTCGAAGCGGAATAAAAAAAAATCCAAAAAATCGAACTATACATTTTGTTGGCTGCAGACAATTTAATTGTAGCTTGTATGGCGCTCCATGGACGAGGAGTCATAACGGAGTCACAGAGGAGTGCAAGCGGGCGCAATGGATTTTTGTTGTTGAGACAAAGTGCAGTTCGTTGTCAAGTTGTGTATGAATATCTTAATGGAGCATACATTTTACTTTCACATTGAATGACAGAACAGGAATGAGGAATGAGGAAAGGTGAATCTGCAGAGGTGCGTGCCCGTTGAAGTGTCAAGTTTATTATGGGCCATAGCAATGGCAGTGGCAGGCAAGAAATCACCGACCTCGGCCAGGATTAAGTGTCAAAATGGCAGCCAAGGTAAAAATGTTTGCAAATTTTTCAATCGCTGTGCGAGATTGTGCGTTTGTGTTGGCGGCTGCAGACGGCCCCAAAAAACAATTGCAGTTGAGATGCCGGCCGAGTAAGTCGAAAACCAAAGCCAAAGTTCAAACACAATTTCTCAACTACGCACAGCCATGTGCAGTCACACACTCGTACAAATGTGTGTGTGTGAGAATTTCCAGGCGTCCACCGAGCGAAAATAAATTACATTTTATTTAACTATGTTCTTTGTTCTGATAATGTGTCTAAATATCAAAATAATATTCATAATTTTATCTCGCACCTATCAAAAGTATACAACCTCTAAATAGTAAATAAACTTTATTGCTAAAGGATACGGATCAGAGTATTAAAGTTTTGCGAGAAGGTGTCCAGTAGGGCAGCGTTCGGAACCCCAATTGTCGGATGGGAGTTTTGTCTTTAGTGATCGGCCGAAAATTGTAACTATGGGAAACTGTGGTGTGGGCCGGATGTTATTACTGAGTCATCCGAATGAGTTTGCGACAAAACTAGCTTGAGGTAGCTATCACAGACTGTTCCCCAGCTGTTTCTGTACATTGTGAACCGTCAGTGATATTATTGCCATGTCTCACCTTGGCTGCAAGTGATAAGCCGCTTTTCTATTTTAAAGATCAGTTGAACAGCATTCTTAGATTTATTATTATTATATTTTTTGCTGATAATAATTATTAGTAAATCTTATATACATATTTACCCACTATTATTTCTGCCAGTGGACGTCTCCGTATATAGGCTGTTCATATGTGTGTGTGAATGAGTTCCTCATACATTGCTCAGCAGCTGCCTTGTCCGTCTGGAACTGAATGGTCGCCGGCATGCCCTTTCAAACCGTAAAAGAAGATAAATGACAGAAGTGAGCCATATCAGGCACAGCCAGCAGCCAGCGGCTCTAACTGCTTTGCATTTGCCGAAGCATGGCAGAGACATGGTACGGGTAAAACAGGGAGCGGAAGTGGAAGGAAGGGCACACTTGGCCATCTTGAGGCTGCAGACTTCAGCCGTCGTCAGGAATGTCCTTGTCCACTCACCTCACCTCCCTTCATCTCTCACTGCTCTTTCCGGTTCTTTGGTCAACTTTGCATTTGATTAAAAGCGGATAGCCGCCCCTGATGAATGGCACATGTGGCATCTTCTGCTTTTGCCACTCTGCTCTTTTCATTATCAAGCAGAGTCGAGGCGTGTACGCTATACGTATACGTACTCTGCCATTTCAATTCCAATTCTCCGCCTCTGCACAGCGCTTCCGTGCCACCTTCACCTTTTGCACACACAATTTAAATGGGAAGAGGCTACAAAAATGTAATTTAATATTCATATGACTGTAAAACGCTACAAAAGTTCAAAAAATGAAACGGACAGAAAATGCTCGTTAAAAAAAAAGCAAATAACTGCGACTGAAATAAAAGAAAAAATGAAATGACTTTGTCGCCAATGCGAAAGAGAAATACGCTTTCCTATGTTACAGGGACAAATACTGTTTAAAATGTACGCCAACTCCATCAACTTCAACTGTAGACTTGCTCTGACAGAAACGCCAAAAGCAAATGTGAAGCAATATTTTTAATAAATTAAAGTACAATGAAGGTTATTTTATTAATGTAGATACTAATGTGGTACTCAATTTTCCTCTGAACATTTTTAATTCCGTTTCCAAAAGTAATACACTTGCATTACCCAGTGAAAATACCTTCCGTAAGATGTGTCGCACAGAAATATGACACTCAGCCCGACGGTACTAGCTGCAGTGGGTGGAACTGGAGGTGCTGGAAGAAGACCTGGACCTGTCCCCTCTCAGAACGTCAGACAAAAGTAAACACGCTCCGCTCTCGGCGCTGACAGTGGGCATGAAAATTTATTGCTTTTGGCCCACACCCTCAGCCGCAGCCAGAGTCGTCCTCCGTCGGCGTCGGCGGAGTCCGACTGCCAGGCGTTGGAGTTCCGAATTCGTGGCGCATTAAATTTTCGTGGCATTGCCATGCAGCTCTGACAAAGTTGGAAATGTTGGACAAAGCCGACTCTACATGCAGGAAAAAGAATTACCAAAAATATGAGAGTACAGGAAAATGAATTCCAGCGCAAGAAGCTAAAATGGAGTCCTTGCTATACGACTCTTGTTACTCGAAATATATATATTTTTAATATGTGCACCTACACCCATAGATAAAATCCCTGAAATTGTAATATTCTCACTTAGAGTTTAATATTTAGGCCATTCGTTTTAAACCAAGAGTGGTTATATTAAAATTTAAAATTGTTTACTTACATTCTGATATAAATATTTAAATTTAATATATTTTATATATAAGTTTAAAATGTTTTAAGTATTTCATATTAAAATTTAATAAGTTTCA